>CM022303.1:497615687-497638472 GCA_011799875.1 Thinopyrum elongatum
TGTGCAGTGAGGCCACCGACAGATCAACCAACACAAGCGCAAGTTTTTTCAGCAGTGGGAGTCGAAGCATTTGTATCAGATTGTCTGCTGGATGGCATCGGGTCAAGGTGGCGGTGTGGAGAGAGGAGGAAAACCATGAGATGGGCATCGGTGGTGAAGGCACAAATGCAACTCTTGGTGGTAACCTATCGATGTAGTAATGGTAGAACTCAAGCTGCTGGAGTTTATCGAATTGATGGGATCTCAGCCAGGCGGCCACCGTGCAGGGTATGTCCAGCAGGTAACATGCCGGGATGCAGATACATTTAACGGAGCCCTGGTGGGAGGAGATGATGGCTCCAGGGAGTTCAGAATCATCATCGACAGATAGCTGACGATAGTCGAGATTAAGAGGCACGACGCGCCATTGAGTGCGCCACCGAGATGCGAGGACTTGTGTGCGGCAGCCATCCTTGGTGGGGAGAAGGGAGATGATCTCCCCAAGGATGGCGTCCGGGAGATCGCTGATGTGGTCCGCCGGAGATTCTACTGGTTCCTCATGTCCAAGGGGCGTGGCCGCTTCTAGCCGCGCAGCCGGGTCCAAGATCTACATCCGGCGATGGCGCTGGCCGGAGCCTCATCTGTGTACATACCAATCTGAAAGAAAAAAATTGGCAGAAACATACATGTAGGACATTCAAAATCAATTCTCAAGATCTGGAAGAAAAAGAGGCACAAACGTATATGTAGGACATTCAAAATCAATTCTCAAGATCTGGGCATGAATTATTAGCACGCATGCTAACCCTAGTCGGATTATTAGCAAAAATCATTTGTACAGAACAAATAATTAATCACTAACCCTATACGGATACCATTCAAACAATCAATACACTACGTGCATCTAACGGATCTTAATTACTCTGATTTCATGGACTGAGAGAACATAACCATAGGATTTGTATTCCAAAAAAATTAGAGAGGGGGGTCGCAGTATATGGTGGACTACTCCGCTCACAGATATTTCGACCGTGGTGAGGTCGCTTCCCCTCCTCCTCTCGTGCATCACCAACGTATATCACGAGAAGAAGGAAGGAAAGGAAGCGACCCCCACGACAACAGTCGGATAGTCTTCTTCTCTCAATTCCGGACGGCACCCATGGTGGACTCTCTCAAAGTTACACAAGGAGACCGATGGATGACAGTCAACACCGTTACATAGATCGAGTAATGAATAAAAAATTACCTATGGGGTTGCCGGAGTAGTCATTTCTTCCTGTTTCGGCAAAACGAGCATTGATATTTGCCTACTTAATCGACAAGTCATGCTGAAATCACGGAAACAAATCCGGCATGACCTTTGCTTAACAAAGGAACATATCGAACGCGCTGAAATTTGCCGAAAAGGAAATTAATCAAACTTCGGCAAAACATAGAACACATCGGGATGTTCCCTGTAATGCATCCATTTGTCAGATTTTTGCAAAATCAATAATTGATTTTGAACATAGGCAACTCCGTGCCATTGGACACATAGGGGTCGACTGGTTTACCCAGGAATCCATGCTGGACTTGGAATGGATCTTCTAATCAGTGACCTCCCAATGAAATGAGCGATTGGTGGTCAGTGGAGTGCTCGTCTCGGCTTGTGGCAGTTTCAGCAAGGACAAGTGACTGCATGCACGGCGTAGGCCGAACACGGGAGAGAAAGGAAGGCAAACATCAAAAACTGCATGACTATCATGATCGACATGTTTAGGCGGACGCATACAGAGGCTGGTTTTCGGACTAGCTAGAAGATTGGTGCTTATATAGTGACATGTTCTCCTTTCGTTTCTTCTTTTGCAGGGAGGCAAGTTGCATGGACACCGTCGCGGTTTTTCATGTGTTAGGAATGTTTGGTGTCTTCCAAAACACTATTATACTACATTTCATTTGGTTGTTGAATAAAATCAACAGAAATCAGTGTTGAATGATTGTACAAATATTTGCAAATTAACGTTGAGGGAAATTTACCTAAGGAAGCTGGGTACAAACTTTGGAATATAGTCTATAATACTGAATTTCGCCTACGCAAAGTATAAGTTTGGAATTGGTAGGCTATTGTACAGTTCGCTCTGTGATTGATATAAGCCTAACACTTTAAAAATAGGAACCAATATTTACAAGTGGCATATATCTCACATGTATGCCGTTAGGGATAGAAGGAATTTGACTCGATAAAATAACTCGGTTATGATGTGGTTGGTTAATTCGATTAGGAGTCTAAGTTGAATTTTTATCTGATACAAGATTGAACATCAAGAATATGAGATAAATATGTCCTACCCTCTAGCCTCAAATAGCATGTGAGCTGCACAGCTTGGCGAGAAGGAATTAGAGGAGTAGACAAATAATGTGCTATGGTTATATTATCCAAATTGGCATGAGAGCAATTGCAAAGAGTTTGAGGGCGGCCGTAACAATATCTCTTATTTGAGAGGAAAATGACGTCATACTCCGAAAATGCATAGGAGCTCTCAGGTGCTAGCCCCCCTATATTCAAAAATAATTTAGTAATTAAAAAAGTCAAAAAACCGGAACTTTTATGGAATCAAACATGACACAGTATTGCACTCGTATAAAAATATTAAATAGGAAATGACTTTTATTGTCATCGGCCGGGTCAAAGATTTTCCAAAAAATGCGAGACAGTACTATTCCATATATGTCGTCTAAAATTTGTTTTTTTTGCCCTGAAGTCAACGAGAATTATTCCTGGCTAAACTTTTATATGAGTACAATACCTAGTTATTTGGTTCAAAAATATATCCAGGTTTTTCTGACTTTTTTTGAATTACTTAATTATTTTTAAATATAGGGGGTGGAGCACCCGATGCTATCTCAATCCGCTTCCGTCATACTCTTGCTATTTTCGGAAACAAACTTCCGTTGGGTACTCCTAGTCCTCCCAATCCGGAACCAAGCCACGGAATCAATCGATCTCGCGGACGCCCAAACCTCGCCGCCTCCCTTACGACTTCCTCGTCACGGCCGCCGCCCGCCGGCCTCGCCACGGCCGCCGTCTTGCCGTCTCGCCGTCCCCGTCGCGGCCCGGCTGCATCGCCGTCAACCAGCCAGGACCTCGACTTGTGGATCGCTGCTGCTCCAAGTTGCCTCGAGTAGTCACCAAGCCAACGAGCTGCCGTTGGATACTCGGAATCTGCAGGTCACAACCTTATTTGTTTCCTGCTGCTGTAGCGAGAAAATGGTTCGGCTAGCACTTCGGAGGGTAGTATCGTGTAATAACGACCAACTCCTACTCCTCGTTCCCCGAAGCTGTCGACAGCTGCTCCAGAAAATTGCACTGCGCCGTTCTGTTTTCTCCAGAAGCGTGGCTTCTAGGAGCCAGTCGTGTCGGCAGTCTACGAAGACGCGCGGGAGAAGGCGGCAGGACTTCCGAACGGCCCTAAAGAAAACAAAAAAGGCTGAGTGTTTATGCTTGGATCTGTAGGAAACGTTGCATGAAAAAAAAATCTACGCACACGCAAGATCTATCCATGGAGATGCATAGTAATTGAAAGTGAGAGTGTATCTATGTACCCTCGTAGAACGTAAGCGGAAAGCATTTGACAACGCGGTTGATGTAGGTCCGAACTTCTTCGCGTTCCAACCGATCGAGCACCGAACGTACTGCACCTCCGCGCCTCGCGTGGGGACCCTACGGTTCGAGAACTATGTAGACATGACCGAGACACCTCTCCGGTCAATAACCAATAGCGGAACCTGGATGCCCATATTGGCTCCTACATATTTTACGAATATCTTTATCGCTTCGAACCGTTATGACAACATACGTAATTCCCTTTGTCCATCGCTATGTACTTGCCCGATATTCGATCGTCGGTATCTTCATACCTAGTTCAATCTCGTATACGGCAAGTCTCTTTACTCGTTCCGTAATACATCACCTCGTAACTAACTCCTTAGTCTTTGCTTGCAAGCTTATGATGTGTATTACCGAGATGGTTCAGAGATACTCTTCGATACTCGGAATGACAAATTCTAATCTCGATCTATGCCAACTCAACAAACACCTTCGGAGATACTCATAGAGCATCTTTTGATCACCCAGTACGTTGTGTGACGTTGTGAAGCACACAAGGTATTCCTCCGGTATCCGAGAGTTGCATAATCTCATAGCTCGAAGGAATATGTATTGTCCATCAAGAAAAACAATAGCAATAAACTGAACGATCAATATGCATAAGCTAACGGATTGGTCTTGTCCATCAAATCATTCTCCTAATGATGATTCCCGTTATCAAATGACAGCACAGTCTATGGTTAGGAAACCTTAACAATTCTTTGATCAATGAGCTAGTCTAGTAGAGGCTTACTAGGACACGATATTTGTTTATGATTCACACATGTATTTAAGTTTCCGATCAATACAATTCTAGCATGAATATAAACCTTTATCATGAATAAGGAAATATAAAATAACAAATATTTGGCCTCTAGGGCACATGTCCTTCAGTCTCCACTGCACTAGAGTCAATAATCTGTTCACATCCATGTGATTAACACCCATAGTTCACATCGCCATGTGACTAACACCCAAAGAGTGTACTAGAGTCAATAATTCTAGTTCACATCGCCATGTGATTAACACCCAAAGAGTACTAAGGTATGATCAGTTTGCTTATGAGAGAGGTTTAGTCAACGGGTCTGCACATGTCAGATCCGTATGTATTTTGCAAGTTTCTATGTCTACAATGCTCTGCATGGAGCTACTCTAGCTAATTGCTCCCACTTTAATATGCATCCAGATTGAGACTCAGAGTCATCTGAATCAGTGTTAAAGTTGCATCGATGTAAACCCTTTACGACGAATTCTTTATCACCTCCATAACCGAGAAATGTTTTCCTTAGTCCTCTTAGGTAACTAAGGATAATTTTGACCGCTGTCCAGTGATCTACTCTGGTCACTATTGTACCCCTTGCCAAATCATGGTAAGGTACACAATAGGTCTGCTGCACGTATGCAACTTTTATAGAACGTATGGCGTGAGGCATAGGAATGACTTTCATTCTCTCTCTATCTTCTGCCGTGGTCGGGCTTTAAGTCTACTTCAACTTCACAACCTACATACAGGCTAGAACTCCTTCTTTGGCGATCCATTTTGACTTCTTCAAAATTTTGTCAAGGTATGTGCTTGTGAAAGTCATATTAAGCGTCTCAATCTATCCCTATAGATCTTGATGCCCAATATATAAACAGTTTCACCGAGGTCTTTCATTGAAAAATTCTTATCATGTATCCTTTTATGCTATCCAGAATTCTATATCATTTCCAAAACAATATGTCATCCACATATAATATCAGAAATGCACAGAGCTCCCACTCACTTCTTGTAAATATAGCTTTACCGTAAGTCTGTATAAAACCATATGCTTTGATCACCTCATCAAAGCGTAAATTCAACTCCGAGATGCTTGCACCAGTCCATAGATGGATCGTTGAGCTTGCACACTTTGTTAGCATATTTAGGATTGACAAAACCTTCTGGTTGCATCATATACAACTCTCTTTAAGGAAATCCATAAGGAATGCAGTTTGACATCCATTTGCCAGATTTCTTAATCAAAATAGCTGGGCAATTGCTAAATGATTGGACAGACTTAAGCATCGCTACGGGTGAGAAAGTCTCATCGTAGTCAACTCCTTGAACTTGCCAAAACCTTTCGCGACAAGTCGAGCTTTGTAGATAGTAACATTACCATCAGCGTCAGACTTCTTTTGAAGATCCATTTATTTTCTATGGCTTTTGATCATCGGGAAAGTCCACCAAAGTCCACACTTTGTTCATACATGGATCCTATCTCAGATTTCATGGCCTCAAGCCATTTATCGGAATCTGGGCTCTCATAGCTTCTTCATAGTTCGTAGGTTCACCTTGGTCTAGTAACATGACTTCCAGGACAGGATTACCGTACCACTTGGTGCGGATCGTGTTCTGGGTCGACCTACGAGGTTCAGTAGTAAATTGATCTGAAGTTTCATGATCATTATCATTTGCTTCCTCTCTAGTTGGTGTAGGCATCACGGTAAGTTTTCTGTGTTGTGCTACTTTCCATTCGAGAGAAGGTACAATTACCTCCATCAAGTTCTACTTCCTCACATTCACTTCTTCGAGAGAAACTCCTCTCTAGAAAGGTTCCATTCTGGCAACAAAGATCTGCCTTCGGATCTGTGGTAGAAGGTGTACCCAATGTTTCCTTAGGGTATCCTATGAAGACGACTCTCTGATTTGGGTTCGAGCTTATCAGGCTGAAGCCTGACATAAGTGTCGCAACCCCAAACTTTAAGAAACTACATCTTAGGTTTCTTGCCAAACCACAGTTCATACGGCGTCGTCTCAACGGATTAGATGGTGCCCTATTTAACGTGAATGCGGCGCGTCTAATGCAATAACCCCAAAACGATAGTGGAAATCGGTAAGAGACATCATTAGAACGCACTATATATAATAAAGTACGGGTACGACGTTCGGGACACACCATACGCTGTGGTGTTCCAGGTGGGTGAGTTGGAAACAATTCCACATTGTTTTAAATGAAGTCCAAACTCGTAACTAAATATTCGCCTCCGTGATTAGATCGTAGAAAACTTTATTTTCTTGTTACGATGATTCTCCACTTCACTCTAAAATTCTTTGAACTTTTCAAATGTTTCAGACTGTGTTTCATCAAGTGATATACCCATGCCTACTCAAATCATCTGTGAAGGTCAGAAATAACGATACCCGTCGCGTGCTTCAACACTCATCGGACCGTATACATCGGTATGTAAATTTCCAATAAGTCATTAGCTGCTCCATTTGTTCCGGAGAATGGGTTTTAGTCATCTTGCCCATGAGCATGTTCACAAGTATCTAATGATTCCAAAAATCCATACACATGGAGTTTCTTCATGCGCTTTACACCATATGACCTAAACGGCAGTGCACAAGTATGTTGCACATCATTATCAACGTTGCATCTTTTTGGCATCAATATTATGAATATGTGTATACTACGATCGAGATTCAATAAACCATTCACATCGGGTGTATGACCATAGAAGGTTTTATCATGTAAACAGAACAAACATTATTCTCTGACTTAAATGAATAATTGTATTGCAATAAACAGATCCATCATATTCATGCTCAACGCAAACACCAAATAACATTTATTTAGGTTTAACCCTAATCCTGAAGGTAGAGGTAGTGTGCGATGGTGATCGTATCAACCTTGGAATCATTTCCAACATATCGTCACCTCGCACTTAACTAGTCTCTGTTTATTCTGCAACTCCTGTTTTGAGTTACTAATCTTAGCAACTGAACCGGTATCGAATACCCAGGGGCTACAACGAACACTAGTAAGGACACATCAATAACATGTATATCAAATATACTTTTGTTTACTTTGCATCACCTTCTATCCGCCAAGTATCTGGGGCATGTTCCACTTCTAGTGACCATTTCCTTTGCATTAGAAGCACTCAGTTTTCAGGCTTGGGTCCAGCTTTGGACTTTTTCACGGGAGTGGCAACTTGCTTTATTCTTTTGAAGTTCCCTTTCTTTCCCTCCCCTTTTTTCTTGAAACTAGTGGTCTTATTATACCATCAACACTTGATGCTCTTTCTTGATTTACTACTTCGCCGATTTTTAGCATCGCGAAGAGCTCGGGAAATCATTTTCGTCATCCCTTGCATATTATAGTTCATCACGAAGTTCTAGTAGCTTGGTGATAGTGGACTAGAGAACTCTGTGAATCACTATCTTATCTGGAAGAATAACTCCCACGTATTCAAAGCGATTGTAGTACCAGACTTCTGAGCACATGCTCACTGGCTAAGCTTTATCCCCATTTTGTTGCAAAGTACTTGTCAGAGGTCTCATACCTCTCGACATGGGCATGAGTCTGAAATACCAATCTTCGACTCTTGGAACATCTCAATGCCCCGTGGCGTTCAAACGTTTTGAAGTCCGGTTCTAAGCCGTAAAGCATGGTGCACTAAACTATTAAGTAGCCATCATATCGAGC
Source organism: Thinopyrum elongatum (assembly GCA_011799875.1). NCBI lineage: Eukaryota > Viridiplantae > Streptophyta > Magnoliopsida > Poales > Poaceae > Thinopyrum > Thinopyrum elongatum. Next base: position 497,623,743 of record CM022303.1, read on the forward strand.
TTGCCAAACGTTCATAACGTCTGCATCTGCTCCTACAATGGTCTGTCACCTAGCGGTGCATTAAGGACATAACTTCTGTGCAGCAATGCAGGAATTCCTCAGATCACGGACCCAGTCCGCATCATTACTACTATCATCTTTCAACTTAGTTTTCTCTAGGAACATATGAAAACTATAGGGGAGCTATATCGCGAGCTGTTGATCTACAACATAGATATGCAAAACTATTAAGACTAGGTTTATGATAAATTAAGTTCAATATCAATTACTAATGACACTCCCACTTAAATAAATCCCTCAAGTTATCTAAGTGATACGTGATCCAAATCAACTAACCCATGTCCGATCATCACGTGAGATGGGGTAGTCATCAATGGTGAACATCTCTATGTTGATCATATCTACTATATGACTCAGTTCGACCTTTCAGTCTCCAGTGTTCCGAGACCATGACTGACATTGCTAGGCTCATCAAGTTTAACCCAAGTATTCTGCATGTGCAAAACTGTCTCTACACCCGTTGTATGTGAACGTAGAGTCTATCACACCCGATCATCACGTGGTGCTCGAAACGACGAACTTTGGCAATGGTGCATACTCGGGAGGAGAACACTTTATCTTGAAATTTAGTGAAGGGATCATCTTATAATGCGACCGCCGTTCTAAGCAAAATAAGATGCAAAGGATAAACATCACATGCAATCAAAATAGTGACATGATATGGCCATCATCATCTTGTGCTTTTGATCTCCATCTCCAAAGCATAGTCATGATCTCCATCATCACCGGCTCGACACCTTGATCTCCATCGTTGCGTTGGGGTCATCTCGCCAACTATTGCTTCTACAACTATCGATAACACATAGAGATAAAGTAAAGCAATTACATGGCGCTTGCATTCATACAATAAAGAGAACACCCTAAGGCTCCTGCCTTTTGTTGATATTACAAACATGATCATCTCATACATCAACATATATCATATAACGTCTTGACCATATCACATCACAACATGCCCTGCAAAAAAAGTTAGACGTCTCTCTACTTTGTTGTTGCAAGTTTTACGTGGCTGCTACGGGTTTCTAGCAAGAAACCGTTTTACCTACGCAAAACCACAATGGTGTTTCATCAAGTTTGCGTTTTTAAACCTCTTCAAGGATTAGTCGTAGTCAAATTCGATTCAAACTAAAGTAGAGAGAAACAGACACCCGCCAGCCGCCTTAGCAAAAACTAGTTGCATGTCTGTCGTGTGGAACTGGTCTCATGTGCGTGGACATGTAAGGTTGGTCCAGGCCGCTTCATCCCCACAATACCGCCCTAATCAAAATAAGATGTGTGGTGGTGTAAGCAGTATGACTATACCGCCCACAATCTTTGTGTTCTACTCGTGCATATCATCTACGTCATAGACCTGGCTCGGATGCCACTGTTGGGAAACGTTGCATGGAAAAAAAAAAATTCTAAGCACACGCAAGATCTATCCATGGAGATGCATAGAACGAGAGGGGAGAGTGGTGTCTACGTACCCGTTAGACCGTAAGAAGAAGCATTTGACAACGCGTGGTTGATGTAGTCGAACTATTCGCGTTCCAACCGATCGAGCACCGAACGTACGGCACCTCCGCGGTTCAGCAACACGTTTCAGCTGGATGACGTCCTCCGGTTTTAGACGAGACTAGTGTAGTGGATGGTTACGCAAGAAGACGGTAGCACAGGCATGGTGACGGTGATGGTGAACCTATCTCCACGGGCTTCGCCTAAGACAACGAAATATGACCGGGAGGTAATCGGTGGAGGGAGGCGCCGCACACGGCTAAGACAATGTTGTGTTGTGCTAGGTGCCCCCTCCCTCATAATATAGGTGGGAGGGAGGGGGGAGAGGCCAAAGGGTGCCCCAAGTAGGTCCGAATCTACTTGGGCTTGCCTAGGCCGCCCCCCTTTCCTTCTTTTGGCGCCAAGGGGAAGGAAGGGAAGGTGGGCCCCCCTCTTTCCTTTCTCCCACAAGGTGGGGAAAGGAGGCGGAGGGTGCGCCACCCCCCTTTCCTCTTCTAGGGCACAGTAGGCCAGGGAGGGAGGGCGCGCCAGCCCCTCTGTGGGCTGTGTGTGTGCCTCTCCTGGCCCATTAGGCCCCATAGACCTCCCGGGCCTCGGAACCCCTTCCGGTGATCCGATGACTACCCGTGCACTCCGAAAATATTCGGTGTCCGAATACCATCGTCCTATACATATCATCTTTACCTCTCGACCATTTTGAGACTCTTGTTATGTCCGTGATCTCATTCGGGACTCCGAACAACATTCGGTCACCAATCAATATAACCATATAAACACTATATCGTCAAGGAACGTTAAGCGTGCGGACCCTACAGGTTCGAGAACTATGTAGACATGACCGAGACACCTCTCCTGTCAATAACAATAGCGGAACCTGCATGCCCATATTGGCTCCTACTATTCTACGAAGATCTTTATCGGTCGAACCGTTATGACAACATACGTAATTCCTTTGTCCATCGGTATGTTACTTGCCGAGATTCGATCGTCGGTATCTTCATACCTAGTTCAATCTGTTACGGCAAGTCTCTTTACTCGTTCCGTAATACATCACCTCGTAACTAACTCCTTAGTCATTTGCTTGCAAGCGTATTATTGGTATTACCGAGATGGCCAGAGATACCTCTCCGATACTCGGAAGTGACAAATCCTAATCTCGATCTATGCCAACTCAACAAACACCTTCGGAGATACCTGTAGAGCATCTTTATGATCACCCGGTTACTTGTGATGTTTGATAGCACACAAGGTATTCCTCCGGTATCCGGGAGTTGAAATCTCATAGTCGAAGGAATATGTATTTGACATGAAGAAAGCAATAGCAAAAACTGAGACGATCAATATGCAAGCTAACGGATGGGTCTTGTCCATCAAATCATTCTAATGATGTGATCCCGTTATCAAATGACAACACATGTCTATGGTTGAGGAAACCTTAACCATATTTGATCAACGAGCTAGTCTAGTAGAGGCTACTAGGGACACGGTATTGTTATGTATTTCAAACAGTATTTAAGTTTCCGATCAATACAATTCTAGCATAATAATAAACCTTATCATGAATAAGAAATGTAAAAAACAACTTTATTTATGCCTCTAGGGCATATTTCCTTCAGGATCAATGTCTGATTCTCTAGCCGGAGAGAGTAATGAACCAGAGGAATAGCTCACAAAATAATGAGATTGGAGAAGGACTTTGGGGAAGTTTCACTTATCAGTTCTCAGCTTAGTGAATCAATTTTGACCGCGAAGATGACAAAAACAACTACTATTAGTGCACATATGAATAAATATGTGTGTTAGTAGAGGAACTAAAGAATGATGCAGGTTACCCTTTCCCTGAAGAAGTTCAAGTCATGGTTGCACTTCTACTATGCAGGATACTGCTAACGTGACACTACAACAGAGACCCTTCGACGAAACTATGTGCAATGCATTAATCGCAAACGATGATGAAAAAAACCATCAAAAAAGATGCAAAACGTTTGCGATGACGGATACATCAAACACGGTTCCGATTGTAGTTGCGTGTGCGATGGGGGCATTACGGTTCAGTTCAATGAACTGTTTTGCGATGAGGCGGAACAACAGAAACCGGGCTGCCAGATGAGGTGGTGGCGAATAACGGCATACAGTTCACTCCGATGAACTATTTGTGATTATGCAACCAAAAGACACGGTCAGACCAGATCAAGTGTGTGCGATATATGGCATACGCTTCACTCAGATGAACTGTTTTCGATTAGGCAACGCAACAGAAACGGTTAACTGAATAAGATGTGTGTGTAGTGATATGCGGCAAACAGGTTCTAATCAGAATGTGTGCGAAGACCCTAATAACATAGACAATTTCTGCTAATAAGCCGTGTGTGTTGTGGAAACGCTTGCTAGTATACAATGTCAGCGATTGATGAATTCATCATCGACGGGTTTCCTACTATGGTCTGTGTGCGTTGTCATTGCATACAGAACAACAATATATGTACTTATAAGGACTTGATTCCATAACCAAATTGAACATCCAATTACATAGGTGGCTAGTACACATATGACCTTTGCACACAGCAAAGTATGTTCCAAAATGCCTAGAAAACTCAAATAATGTATAGAAAAGCAAACGAATGCTGGATAATTCATATTTTTAGAATGACATCCTATAGTTGCATGTTGCCTCTGAAAATAAATCAAGGCGAGAAGAGACAGCGTATGCGTTTCGCACACATATAGGTGACAAGTTCCCTCTCGGAACATGAGGCTTCTTGAGAGAAGCTCCGGTTTATAAGATGTTTATACCAAAATTTGTCCCAAATTGGATGTTTTTTTTTACCACAGCATCTTGGTGCCATGTCAACACACCATGCCATGTTTCATGATTTTAGGCGAGTTTGGATTACAACAATTTTTAAAACCAGGTTTCTCAATGTTTACTGTCAAGTCGACCGCCCTGGATATGCTTTTTTCCTCGTGGGTCCCCAAATGTCAGAATCCAAATCTGTCACTACCATGCAGCTTTTATTATTAAGAATTACATCCTATTTGGTGTGCTAGCTGAAATAAGTTTGGTGGTGCTGGCAGGTGCTAAGAACTTGCGGGTTCTGTAATGAACAAAGACAAAGCCGGTATGAAAGAAAATATGGGTCAAAGCCGAGTTGAAAAGGGCAAAAATATCTAACTCCAGCTTACAAAAGGTACAAAAGCACGAGGATTAATTGTTCATCAGGTTTACACAAACTAGATTGAACAGGGTAATAAATCTAACTCAACCAAAGGTTTCGGCAGTCACAATCAAATGGATCGGTCCGATCCATAAAATTAAGATCCCGGTACAAAAGATCTACTGGTCATGATGACGACAAGTGTTGAAATAGAAGCCGAGCACGATAGAAGCCCTTGGTCCACCTGAATACTCTTTTTATGCTGTTCAACATATAGTTCCGTGAGAAATTTCTGTTGAAAAACTTAATCCTCACGGACAATAGTGCCCTCGCATTCCTCATGAAGAATGTGACAAAGCTAGTTACATGGTTGGATGCATATCCTTCCACTGTTATTGTCTTCAAACGAATGTCATGAGATCTGAGAAAATCCTTGTGCTTCCTCTGCCATCAATGGTTAGACCTTTTTCTCGAAGTCCTAGTACCTAAATAGACATGAAGATTGAAAAAAAGTTAATGTCTAAAATAGAGTATGTTGAAGGGGCGACAGCTGAACGGTTAATTCTAGTACATTATATATGGGCTTTCAATGGTGTGAAATCACACCTTTATATACAAATTCTCCAGACATGGAAGCATCGCAGAAGCCAATAGGTGGGTTCAGATCAAGACACCCAGTGGCGGAGCTAGCGTATGAGAACAGGGTGGTCCGCACGCAAATTTTTTCTTGATAAAAAATATGACATGTGAAAATTCTAACTAATTACCAATATTGTATAGAAATAGATCAATATGGTCTTACAAAGACACTAAAATTCTCAAGTAAGTCTAAGTTTTGCATAAAGAAGCCTACATAGTACTATTACATAGATCATACATTAGTACATAGATTATATTCAACAATTCTGCGGTAAAAAATATTTTCTATAATAAAGCTATTTGGGGCAGATGATGTGCAAAATTATGCATTGTTTGATTGATCTACTGGATAGCATAGCACCGCAAAAAGAAAATAAATAAAAAATTGGATATTTAGTACCTAAATCGGGTTGACTTGCTTAGTTGTTGCCGTTGGAATGGGGAAGTGGGGCACTGGCCGGTCGCGACGGGCTGTAGGGGTAGGAGTGGGTCAGAAGCAGAGAGGGGCGCCACCCCGCGAGGCGCAGGGAGGGACCGAGCGGGAAGGGAAGGAGAGGCGGGATCCTCTCGGTGGCCGGGATCGGCGGCGCGGCGAGCGGCGAGACGGCTATGGCGAGGGATGTCGGAGTCGGGACGAGGCGGCTTGAAGGCTGGTGTTGCTTGATGCAACAACTCGATGACGAGGGCGTGTGGTTGGCCTGCGTTTCGTTCTGGGTCAACAGCAAGTGTTATTGGGTAATTTTTTCCCTGGCCCATTTACGATCCATAGATTCATAGGCTTATCAGAATCCCAGGTGGCCGCCGCCCCACCCTGTCCACCCTGGCTCCGCCCCTGAAGACCACCCTATATAAATATATAAGGTCTTGACAGAATCAGCAACCCCTGATACGCCATCTATAGACAAGCTCTTCATCAGCATAGAACATAATATTAGCACCGAAAGTGTACTCCAAATGATATTTAACTTATGCGCACAAATGAAAAATGCAGATTACAAAAGTGTACATGGATAACATACAGTGCCTGATAAGTGTGGCGCCAACCACCAACTTGTAACCATCAAACGGATCAGGAATAACATCAAGGTCTCTAGTTTGGCGCAGAGACCATAGTTATTTGCGAAGGTTTATAACAACAATCAAGGAGCAACATTTGAAGTGAAGGGGCATCTTCGATGATGAGCCCCGTCCTTCAAAATGAATTCCATGCTTACAAGGTGAGGCGACTTTATTGAGACAAGGGTTAGGATTCCCTTTTCCAAAAACAAGCACCAAACGCTCAGTGTAGGGCAGCTGGCAGTGGATGATGCTGTGCAGTGAGGCCACCGACAGATCAACCAACACCAAGCGCAAGTTTTTTCAGCAGTGGGAGTCGAAGCATTGTATCAGATGTCTGCTGGATGGCATCGGGTCAAGGTGGCGGTGTGGAGAGAGGAGGAAAACCATGAGATGGGCATCGGTGGTGAAGGCACAAATGCAACTCTTGGTGGTAACCTATCGATGTATAATGGGTAGAACTCAGCTGCTGAGTTTATCGAATTGATGGGGTCTCAGCCAGGCGGCCACCGTGCAGGGTATGTCCAGCAGGTAACATGCCGGGATGCAGATACAATTACGAGCCCGGTGGGAGGAGATGATGGCTCCAGGGAGTTCAGAATCATCATCGACAGATAGCTGACGATAGTCGAGATTAAGAGGCACGACGCGCCATTGAGTGCGCCACCGAGATGCGAGGACTTGTGTGCGGCAGCCATCCTTGGTGGGGAGAAGGGGATGATCTCCCCAAGGATGGCGTCCGGGGAGATCGCTGATGTGGTCCGCGGAGATTCTACTGGTTCCTCATGTCCAAGGGGCGTGGCCGCTTCTAGCCGCGCAGCGGGTCCAAGATCTACATCCGGCGATGGCGCTGGCCGGAGCCTCATCTGTGTACATACCAATCTGAAAGAAAAAAATTGGCAGAACATACATGTAGGACATTCAAAATCAATTCTCAAGATCTGGAAGAAAAAGAGGCACAAACGTAATGTAGGACATTCAAAATCAATTCTCAAGATCTGGGCATGAATTATTAGCACAATGCTAACCCTAGTCGGATTATTAGCAAAAATCATTTGTACAGAACAAATAATTAATCACTAACCCTATACCGATACCATTCAAACAATCAAACACGGCATCTAACGGATCTTAATTACTCTGATTTCATGGCTGAGAGAACATAACCATGGATTTGTATTCCAAAAAAATTAGAGAGGGGGGAGTAACCAGAGAAAACGATGATATATGTTTACCGCAAAATGGGTTATATAAGACTAAACCGGTTTTTCGTCGGAGTCGAGTCGTTGCCGGAGTTGCTGTTGACCTCCGGCTCCGGCTGGGGGGGGGGGGGCACGACGGCGCCGACGAAGTCAAGGTCGCGCTGCTGCCCGCGCGAGACCTCATCGTGCGGCGACGGAACCTTCTGTGCCCAGCTTCACGCGTTGCGCGGGTGCTTCCACCAGCCCCGGCGTCGCCACTCCCTCCGATGGTGCGCTTCGGCGGCATCCTCATACCATCCAGAGTCCAGACGTTGGTGGGGACCACTATGGACCGGGGGTGGCCGCCTATTATGGCTGGCAGCTCAACGCGCCATTAATATGGACCATGGGAGCGAGACGGGCGGTGGTCAAGGCTGTCTCGCCTCCCGGTGAGCCTGTGTGGCGGACTTCTGGCATTCCTACCATCATTTCACACAGCTATCTCGCATTCCTCCCGTCAATTCACACACCTGCATGCACGCCTCCCGGTCTGCCTGCGCGGCGGCCTGCTCGCATGGCACACGGGGCGCGTGGCTGCACGTATATTTTTTTGTTTTTTGATGATTCATTCTGCCGATTTACTGCTTAACCGAAGCATGGCACGGTCTAACGCACACGGTCCGAATAAATAATCCGTATGAGATATTGGTTGCCAGTTATTAACAATCTCCTGTTTGTAAGAAGATTCTATCAAAACGTGTCTCAAATTTGACGAAAAAATACAATATCACAGTCTACTGGTGTCCATATATGACACCACGATAAGTTTCATGAATTTCAACTAAGTTTTGGATTTACTAAATTTTAAAAATCAATATTCTCAATATTTTCAAATCTCTTGCATGGGGAAACATGCACCCAGAGACACACATATGATTTTGTAATCCATTTTAGTGCACATGTAGCTCAAATTTGATTTTTGCACATTAAATTCCTAGGAAATCAATCAATGTATAAAAACGGTCGAATGATCTCTATTTTTTTTTCAATTTTTAACACAACACTCCTTTGGTCACATGTTCACTGCCGAAAAAGTTTGACATGCCTCAGAGTGGCTGTGGTGGTGCAGGATGTGTGTGTATGTGGTGGGGGGGGGGGTCTGGCAGTACACTACGAGTCGTGAGCCTCCGTGTGGGATTATTGATCATTTTGTGAGTCATATATGCCACATCAAAGTCGTGAATTGGTTATTTAAAGCATTACACAACCCTTTCATACATACATGTTCGGGCCACATGCAAGCATCGGTGGTCCTCTCGGACACTCCCTCGTGCGGTTATCAATGACGTGCCCATTCGTTAGTCCGCAAAGGTTTTCAGTTTCCACCGACAACGAGAGGCATTTGACCAAAGGTGGATTCATCTTGGCATGTGTGTTACGGTGTGGATCATGGTGAGATTTCATATCAAAGTTTAGGCACGTGCGTACACATGAGTCCCTCCCACCGGCTTGAAGTGAGGGGGCTACGCATCGTGGTGTAGTGCGTTTCCGGTTTACGAAGCATGTGCCACGTCAAAGTTGTGCATTGGGTATTCAAACATCACATAACACACGGGCACATGCACGTGGTGGTTATCCTATGACACTCACTCGCGTGTGACTCTCTCTGTGGGCCCGCGAGGTCGTCGTTGATCAGTTGAACGTACAACGAGAGAGAGGTTAATTTGACCAACAAGGATGATTCTTTTTTGGTTTGTGTTATGTATATGCACGGTAGGAGTATGTAGTATATGTCAAAGAGGGGGGCAACATGAATACTCTATATATATGCATACGTCATAACCTCGCTCCATGTGGGGACTTTCCGGTTCCCAAGGCAGGTGCCACATCAAAGTTGTGCATTGGTATTCAAACATCACGCAATACCATGCAGGTGGTGGTTGCCCTATAGGAACTCACTCGCGTGTGGCACTTTCATCTGTGGGCCCGCGAGGTTGTCCTCCATCACTTTGACCCAATGAGAGAGAAGTTAATTTGACCATCAAGGAATGATTCTTTTTTGGTTTGTGCTATATAGTAGAAGTACATATATACCACGCGTCGAATGGGGGCGTATGTATAGCACATATATACCACGCATCATGAACCTCGCTCTCTATGGGGACTTTTCGGTTTTCGAGGTATATATATATATATATATATTGTGGTGCCACATCAAAGTTGTGCATTGCATATTCAAACATCACACAAACACCTCCTTGGGCCACATGCAGACGGTGGTACGTAGTCCTATATAGGATGCCCACTCGCGTGCAACGTACGCTTCGCTTCTGTGGGCCCACGATTTCGTCGTCCATCACTTTGACCCAACGAGAGAGAGGTACGTTTGACGAACAAGGAGGATTAATTCTTTTAGGACTGTTTTACTAGGTGTATGGTACATGTCGAAGAAGGGGTGGGACCAGCATATACTAGGTGTCACATGAACCTCACTCTGTGTGGGGACTTTACGGTTTTTGAGGCAAATGCCACATCAAAGTTGTGCATTAGGTATTTAAAACATCACAACCACACACCTCTCCATATATATGTTTTGGCACACATGCAAGCGATGGTTGTTGTCCTCTGGCACTCACTCACGCGGTTATCAGCGATGCTTCCATCTATCGGCCCGCTTGGTCCATCACTTTCACCGACAGCGAGAGAGGTTAATTAATTTTACTTAGGAGGGGATTGATTTTTTGTTTGTCTCACGATATAGGTCATGATGTGAGATTACATATATAAAATAGCGCATGTGTACACATGAATCCATCCCGCTGGATCGAAGGGGGGGCGAGCACACGACACGTCATGAACCTCTTGCTCTGTGTGGGGACCTCTGCGATTTTCAACGCATACACCACATCAATGTTGTGTATTGGGTATTCAACACATATGCATGCATCACACACCTCCATAAATATGTTCAGGACACACGCATGCAATGGTTGTCTTTGGACATATTCTCACTCGCTTGGTTATGGGCGGCAAGCCTATATATATTCATGGGCCCGCGTGGACGTCCATCATTTTGACCAACGACGAGAAAGGTTACCAGGGTGGATTCTTCTTCTTTGGTTCGAATTACCATATAGTAGGTCGATCATTTCAGGCCTAATTAAGTTTGAGCGCATGCTACGCATCATGAACCCTCGCTCAGTTGGGGATTTTACGGTTCCAAACCCATGGTGCCACATCAAAATTTGCGCATTGGGTATTCAAACACCACACACCACTTCCATATACATACTTGGGTCACATGCACAGAGTGGGGTTTGTCTTTGACAGTACTCCCTCGCGAGGTTATTAGCAAAAATCATTTGTACAGAACAAATATTAATCACTAACCCTATACGGATCCATTCAAACAATCAATACACTACGTGCATCTACGGATCTATTACTCTGATTCATGGACTGAGAGAACATAACCATAGGATTTTTATTCCAAAATAAGAGGGGGGAGTAACCAGAGAAAACGATGATATGTTTACCGCACAAATGGGTATATAAATGACTAACCGGTTTTTCGTCGGAGTCGCAGTCGTGCGCGGAGTTGCTGTGAAACATTTAAGACTTACAAGTTGATTGCCATGCTATTATTATTTGTTGCATATGTGTTGTCATGTGCTTGCGAGTACATTCAAAGTACTCACCTGGCGTATCATGCCAGATGCAGGAGAAGACTGAGACGGAGGTCTCGAAGGTCCGTGTGCGATGCCTGGATGTGTCCCTCAGCAGTGTCCCTGTGGATGGAGTTGCTATCATGTTCCGCTACGCAGTTAGTCTTCTGCTGTAGTATTCTGCTAATACCGAGGCCCTGATATTTAGATAAATAATGTAGATATTGTACAGAACAAATAATTAATCACTAACCCATACGGATACCATTCAAACAATCATACACTACGTGCATCTAACGGATCTTAATTACTCTGATTTATGGACTGAGAGAAATAACCATAGGATTGTATTCCAAAAAAATTAGAGAGGGGGGTAACCAGAGAAAACAGATGTTATGTTTACCGCACAAATGGGTATAAATGACTAACCGATTTTCGTCGGATCGCATCGTTGCCGGAAGAAGACTGGACGGATTATTAGCAAAAATCATTGTGTACAGAACAATAATTACACTAACCCTATACGGATACCATTCAAACAATCAATACACTACGTGCATCTAACGGATCTAATTACTCTGATTTCATGGACTGAGAGAACATAACAAGGATTTGTATTCCAAAAAATTAGAGAGGGGGATTAACCAGAGAAAACAGATGATATGTTTACCCGCACAAATGGGTATATAATGACTAACCGGTTTTCGTCGGAGTCGCAGTCGTTGCCGGAGTTGCTGTTGACCTCCGGCCTCCGGCTGGGGGGGGGGCACGACGGCGCCGACAAGTCAAGGTCGTGCTGCTGCCCCCGCGAGACCTCATCGGCGGCGACGGCAACCTCTGTGCCACGCTTCACCGCGTTGCGCGGGTGCTTCACAGCCCCGGCGTCGCCACTCCCTCCGATGGTGCGCTTCGGCGGCATCCTCATACACTCCAGAGTCCAGACGTTGGTGACCACTATGACGGGGGTGCGGCCGCTATTTGGCCGGCAGCTCAGACGCGCCATTAATATGGACCAGTGGGAGCGAGACGGGCGGTGGTCAAAGGCTGTCTCGCCTCCCATTTTAGTGCACATGTAGCTCAAATTTGATTTTTGCACATTAAATTCCTAGGAAATCCAATCAATGTAATAAAAACGGTCGAATGATCCTATTTTTTTTTTTTCAATTTTAACATAACACCCTTTTGGTCACATGTTCACTGCCGAAAAGTTTTGACAGTATGCCTCAGTGGCTGTGGTGGTGCAGGATGTTGGTGTATGTGTTGGGGGGGGGGGGGTCCTGGCAGTACACTACGAGTCGTGAAGCCTCCGTGTGGATTATTGATCATTTTTGTGGAGTCAATATATGCCACATCAAGTCGTGAATTGGTTATTTAAAGCATTACACAACCCTTTCATACATACATGTTTCGGCCACATCAGCATCGGTGGTCCTCTCGGACACTCCCTCGTGCGGTTATCAATGACGTTGCCCATTCGTTAGTCCGCAAGGTTTTCAGTTTCCACCACAACGAGAGCATTTGACCAAAGGTGGATTCATCTTGGCATGTGTGTTACGGTGTGGATCATGGTGAATTTCATATCAAAGTTTAGGCACGTGCGTACACATGAGTCCCTCCCACCGGCTTGAAGTGAGGGGGCTACGCATCGTGGTGTAGTGCGTTTCCGGTTTCGAAGCATGTGCCACGTCAAAGTTGTGCATTGGGTATTCAAACATCACATAACAACACGGGCACATGCACGTGGTGGTTATCCCTATGACACTCACTCGCTCGCGTGTGACTCTCTCTGTGGGCCCGCGAGGTCGTCGTTGATCAGTTGAACGTACAACGAGAGAGAGGTTAATTTGACCAACAGGATGATTCTTTTTTGGTTTGTGTTATGTAATATGCACGGTAGGAGTATGTGTATATGTCAAAGAGGGGGGCAACATGAATACTCTATATATATGCATACGTCATAACCTCGCTCCATGTGGGGACTTTCCGGTTCCCAAGGCAGGTGCCACATCAAGTTGTGCATTGGTATTCAAACATCACGCAATACCATGCAGGTGGTGGTTGCCCTATAGGAACTCACTCGCGTGTGGCACTTTCATCTGTGGGCCCCGCAGGTTTGTCCTCCATCACTTTGACCCAATGAGAGAGAAAGTTAATTTGACCATCAAGGAATGATTCTTTTTTTGGTTTGTGCTATATAGTAGAAGTACATATATACCACGCGCGTCGAATGGGGGCGTATGTATAGCACATATATACCCACGCATCATGAACCTCGCTCTCTATGGGGACTTTTCGGTTTTCGAGGTATATATATAATATATATATTGTGGGTGCCACTCAAAGTTGTGCCTGCCTGCTCGCATGGCACACGGGGCGCGTGGCTGCACGTATATTTTTTTGTTTTTTGATGATTCATTCTGCCGATTTACTGCTTAACCGAAGCATGGCACGGTCTAACGCACACGGTCCGAATAAATAATCCGTATGAGATATTGGTTGCCAGTTATTAACAATCTCCTGTTTGTAAGAAGATTCTATCAAAACGTGTCTCAAATTTGACGAAAAAATACAATATCACAGTCTACTGGTGTCCATATATGACACCACGATAAGTTTCATGAATTTCAACTAAGTTTTGGATTTACTAAATTTTAAAAATCAATATTCTCAATATTTTCAAATCTCTTGCATGGGGAAACATGCACCCAGAGACACACATATGATTTTGTAATCGGATTCAACTCACGACATACCATGCAGGTGGTGGTTGCCCTATAGGAACTCACTCGCGTGTGGCACTTTACATATGGGGGCCCGCGAGGTTGTCCTCCATCACTTTTGACCCAATGAGAGAGAAGTTAATTTGACCATCAAGGAATTGATTTTTTGGTTTGTGCTATATAGTAGAAGAGTACATATATACCACGCGTCGAAATGGGGGCGGTAATGTATAGCACATATATACCACGCATCATGAACCTCGCTCATCTATGGGGACTTTCGGTTTCGAGGGGTTATATATATATATATATATTGTGTGGCCACATCAAAGTTGTGCATTGCATATTCAAACATCACACCAAAACACCTCTTGGGCCACATGCAGACGGTGGTACGTAGTCCTATATGGATGCCCACGCGTGCACTGCGCTTCGCTTCGGGGCCCACGATTTCGTCGTCCATCACTTTGACCCAACGAAGAGAGAGGTACGTTTGACGAAAAGGAGGATTTAATCTTTTAGGACTGTTTACTAGGTGTATGGTACATGTCGAAGAAGGGGTGGGACAGCATTACTAGGTGTACATGAACCTCATCTCGGTGTGGACTTTACGGTTTGAGGCAAAAGCCACATCAAAGTTGTGCATTAGGTATTTAAAACATCACAACCACACACCTCTCCATATATAGTTTTGGCACACATGCAAGCGATGGTTGTGTCCTCTGGGCACTCACTCACGCGGTATCAGCGATGCTTCCAT
>CM022303.1:497638697-497664081 GCA_011799875.1 Thinopyrum elongatum
TCTGTGTGGGGACCTCTGCGATTTTCAACGCATACACCACATCAATGTTGTGTATTGGGTATTCAACACATATGCATGCATCACACACCTCCATAAATATGTTCAGGACACACGCATGCAATGGTTGTCTTTGGACATATTCTCACTCGCTTGGTTATGGGCGGCAAGCCTATATATATTCATGGGCCCGCGTGGACGTCCATCATTTTGACCAACGACGAGAAAGGTTACCAGGGTGGATTCTTCTTCTTTGGTTCGAATTACCATATAGTAGGTCGATCATTTCAGGCCTAATTAAGTTTGAGCGCATGCTACGCATCATGAACCCTCGCTCAGTGTGGGGATTTTACGGTTCCAAACCATGGTGCCACATCAAATTTGCGCATTGGGTATTCAAACACCACACACACCACTTCCATATACATACTTGGGTCACATGCACAGAGTGGGTTTGTCTTTAGACAGTACTCCCTCGCGAGGTTATTAGCAAAAATCATTTGTACAGAACAAATAATTAATCACTAACCCTATACGGATACCATTCAAACAATCAATACACTACGTGCATCTAACGGATCTTAATTACTCTGATTTCATGGACTGAGAGAACATAACCATAGGATTTGTATTCCAAAAAAATTAGAGAGGGGGGAGTAACCAGAGAAAACAGATGATATGTTTACCGCACAAATGGGTATATAAATGACTAACCGGTTTTTCGTCGGAGTCGCAGTCGTTGCCGGAGTTGCTGTGAAACATTTAAGACTTAACAAGTTGATTGCCATGCTATTATTTGTTGCATATGTGGTTGTCATGTGCTTGCGAGTACATTCAAAGTACTCACCTGGCGTATCATGCCAGATGCAGGAGAAGACTGAGACGGAGGTCTCGAAGGTCCGTGTTGCGATGCCTAGGATGTGTCCTCAGCAGTGTCCCTGTGGATGGAGTTGCTATCATGTTCCGCTACGCAGTAGTCTTCTGCTGTAGTATTCTGCAGTAATACCGAGGCCCTGATATGTTAGATAAATAATGTAGATATTGTACAGAACAAATAATTAATCACTAACCCTATACGGATACCATTCAAACAATCAATACACTACGTGCATCTAACGGATCTTAATTACTCTGATTTCATGGACTGAGAGAACATAACCATAGGATTTGTATTCCAAAAAAATTAGAGAGGGGGGAGTAACCAGAGAAAACAGATGTTATGTTTACCGCACAAATGGGTATATACGAAAACGAGAGGCATTTGACCAAAGGTGGATTTCTTGGCATGTGTGTTACGGTGTGGATCATGGTAGATTTCATATCAAAGTTTAGGCACGTGCGTACACATGAGTCCCTCCACCGCTTGAAGTGAGGGGGCTACGCATCGTGGTGTAGTGCGTTTCCGGTTTACGAAGCATGTGCCACGTCAAAAGTTGTGCATGGGTATTCAAACATCACAAAAACCGGGCACATGCAGTGGTGGTTATCCTATGACACTCACTCGCGTTGTGACTCTCTCTGGTGGGCCCGCGAGGTCGTCGTTGATCAGTTGAACGTACAACGGAGAGAGAGGTTAATTTGACCAACAAGGATGATTCTTTTTTGGTTTGTGTTATGTATATGGGCACGGTAGAGTATGTAGTATATGTCAAAGAGGGGGGGGCAACATGAATACTCTATATATATGCATACGTCATAACTCGCTCCAGTGGGGATTTCCGGTTCCCAAGGCAGGTGCCACATCAAAGTTGTGCATTGGTATTCACAACATCACGCAATACCATGCAGGTGGTGGTTGCCCTATAGGAACTCACTGCGTGTGGCACTTTCATCATGTGGGCCCGCGAGGTTGTCCTCCATCCTTTGGACCCAATGAGAGAGAGTTAATTGACCATCAAGGAATGATTCTTTTTTGGTTTTGTGCTATATAGTAGAAGTACATATATACCAGCGTCGAATGGGGGCGATGTATAGCACATATATACCACGCATCATGAACCTCGTCTCTATGGGGACTTTTGGTTTTCGAGGTATATATATATATATATATTGTGGTGCCACATCAAAGTTGTGCATTGCATTATAAACATCACACAAACACCTTGGGCCCACTGCAGACGGTGGTACGTAGTCCTATATAGGATGCCCACTCGCGTGCAACGTACGCTTCGCTTCTGTGGGCCCACGATTTTCGTCGTCCATCACTTTGACCCAACGAGAGAGAGGTACGTTTGACGAACAAAGGAGGATTATTTCTTTAGGACTGTTTTACTAGGTGTAGGTAATGTCGAAGAAGGGGTGGGACCAGCATATACTAGGTGTCACATGAACCTCACTCTGTGGGGGACTTTACGGTTTTTAGGCAATGCCACATCAAAGTTGTGCATTAGGTATTGGTATTTAAAAAATCACAACCACACACCTCTCCATATATATGTTTTGGCACACATGCAAGCGATGGTTGTTGTCCTCTGGCACTCACTCACGCGGTTATCAGCGATGCTTCCATCTATCGGCCCGCTTGGTCCATCAATTTCACCGACAGCGAGAGAGGTTAATTAATTTTACTTAGGAGGGGATTGATTTTTTGTTTGTCTCACGATATAGGTCATGATGTGAGATTACATATAAAAATAGCGCATGTGTACACATGAATCATCCCGCTGGATCGAAGGGGGGGCGAGCACAGACACGTCATGAACCTCTTGCTCTGTTGTGGGACCTCTGCGATTTCAACGCATACACCAATCAAGTGTGTATTGGGTATTCAACACATATGCATGCATCACACACCTCCATAAATATGTTCAGGACACACGCATGCAATGGTTGTCTTTGGACATATTCTCACTCGCTTGGTTAGGGCGGAAGCCTATATAATTCATGGGCCCGCGTGGACGTCCATCATTTTGACCAACGACGAGAAAGGTTACCAGGGTGGATTCTTCTTCTTTGGTTCGAATTACCATATAGTAGGCGATCATTTCAGGCCTAATTAGTTTGAGCGCATGCTACGCATCATGAACCCTCGCTCAGTGTGGGGATTTTACGGTTCAAACCATGGTGCCACATCAAATTTGCGCATTGGGTATTCAAACACCACACACACCACTTCCATATACATACTTGGGTCACATGCACAGAGTGGGTTTGTCTTAGACAGTATCCCTCGCGAGGTTATTAGCAAAAAATCATTTGTACAGAAACAAATCTAATCACTAACCCTATACGGATACCATTCAAACAATAATACACTACGTGCATCTAACGGATCTAATTACTCTGATTCATGGACTGAGAGAACATAACCATAGGATTTGTATTCCAAAAAATAGAGGGGGGGAGAACCAGAGAAAACAGATGATATGTTACCGCACAAATGGGTATATAAATGACTAACCGGTTTTTCGTCGGAGTCGCAGTCGTTGCCGGAGGTTGCTGTGAAACATTTAAGACTAACAAGTTGATTGCCATGCTATTTTTGTTGCATATGTGGTTGTCATGTGCTTGCGAGTACATTCAAAGTACTCACCTGGCGTATCATGCCCAGATGCAGGAGAGATGAGCAGGAGGTCTCGAAGGTCCGTGTTGCGATGCCAGGATGTGTCCTCAGCAGTGTCCCTGTGGATGGAGTTGCTATCATGTTCCGCTACGCAGTAGTCTTCTGCGTGTAGTATTCTGCAGTAATACGAGGCCCTGATATGTTAGATAAATAATGTAGGATATTGTACAGAACAAATAATTAATCACTAACCCTATACGGATACCATTCAAACAATCAATACATACGTGATCTAACGGATCTTAATTACTCTGATTTATGGATGAGAGAACATAACCATAGGATTGTATTCCAAAAAAATTAGAGAGGGGGGAGTAAACCAGAGAAAACAGATGTTATGTTTACCGCACAAATGGGATATAAATGACTAACCGATTTTCGTCGGAAGTCGCAGTCGTTGCCGGAGAAAGACTGAGACGGATTATTAGCAAAAATCATTTGTACAGAAACAAAATAATAATCATAACCCTATACGAGATTACCATTCAAACAATCAATACACTACGTGCATCTAAGGATCTTAATTACTCTGATTTCATGGACTGAGAGAACATAACCATAGGATTTGTATTCCAAAAAAATTAGAGAGGGGGGAGTAGTAACCAGAGAAAACAGATGATATGTTTACCGCACAAATGGGTATATATAATGACTAACCGGTTTTCGTCGGAGTCGCAGTCGTTGCCGGAGTTGCTGTTGACTCCGGCTCCCCTGGTGGGGGGGGGGCACGACGGCGCCGACGAAGTCAAGGTCGTGCTGTGAGCTGCCGCGCGCGGGACCTCATCGGCGGCGACGGCAACCTCTGTGCCCAGCTTCACGCGTTGCGCGGGGCTTCACCAGCCCCGGCGTCGCCACTCCTCACGATGGTGCGCTTCGGCGGCATCCTCATACACTCCAGAGCCAGACGTTGGTGACCACTATGGACAGGGGTTGCGGCAGCCTATTATGGCCGGCAGCTCAGACGCGCCATTAATATGGACCAGTGGGAGCGAGACGGGCGGTGGTCAAAGGCTTGTCTCGCCTCCCGGTGAGCCTGTGTGGCGGACTTCTGGCATCCTACCATCATTTCACACAGCTACTCGCATTCCTCCCGTCAATTCACACACCTGCATGCACGCTCCCGGTCTGCCTGCGCGGGCGGACTGCTCGATGCGTCCTGTCAACTCACGCACGCTCGCATGGCACACGGGGCGCGTGGCTGACACGTATATTTTTTGTTTTTTGATGATTCATTCTGCCGATTTACTGCTTAACCGAAGCATGGCACGGTCTAACGCACACGGTACGAATAAATAATCCGTATGAGATATTGGTTGCCAGTTATTAACAATCTCCTGTTTGTAAGAGATTCTATCAAAACGTGTCTCAAATTTGACGAAAAAATACAATATCACAGTTACTGGTGTCCATATATGACACCACGATAAGTTTCATGAATTTCAACTAAGTTTTGGATTTACTAAATTTTAAAAATCAATATTTCAATATTTTCAAATCTCTTGCATGGGGGGAAACATGCACCCAGAGACACACATATGATTTGTAATCCATTTTAGTGCACATGTAGCTCAAATTGATTTTGCACATTAAATTCCTAGGAAATCAATCAATGTATAAAAACGGTCGAATGATCTATTTTGTTTTCAATTTTTAACACAACACTCTTTGGTCAACATGTTCACTGCCGAAAAAGTTGACATGCCTACAGAGTGGCTGTGGTGGTGGCAGGAGTGTGTGTATGTGGTGGGGGGGGGGGTTGCTGGCAGTACACTACGAGTCGTGAGCCTCCGTGTGGGATTATTGATCATTTTGTGAGTTCATAATGCCACATCAAAGTCGTGAATTGGGTATTAAAGCATTACACAACCCTTTCATACATACATGTTCGGGCCACATGCAAGCATCGGTGTCCTCTCGGACACTCCCTCGTGCGGTTATCAATGACGTGCCCATTCGTTAGTCCGCAAAGGTTTTCAGTTTCCACCGACAACGAGAGGCATTTGACCAAAGGTGGATTCATCTTGGCATGTGTGTTACGGTGTGGATCATGGTGAGATTTCATATCAAAGTTTAGGCACGTGCGTACACATGAGTCCCTCCCACGGCTTGAAAGTGAGGGGGCTACGCATCGTGGTGTAGTGCGTTTCCGGTTTACGGAAGTGTGCCACGTCAAAGTGTGCATTGGGTATTCAAAACATCACATAACACAGGGCACATGCACGTGGTGGTTATCCTATGACACTCCACTCGCGTGTTGGACTCTCTCTGTGGGCCCGCGAGGTCGTCGTTGATCAGTTGAACGTACCAACGAGAGAGAGGTTAATTTGACCAACAAGGATGATCTTTTTTGGTTTGTGTTATGTATATGCACGGTAGGAGTAGGTAGTATAGTCAAAGAGGGGGGCACACATGAAATACTTATATATATGCATAACGTCATAACCTCGCTCCATGTGGGGACTTTCCGGTTCCAAGGCAGGTGCCACATCAAAGTTGTGCATTGGTATTCAAACATCACGCAATACCATGCAGGTGGTGGTTGCCCTATAGGAACTCACACTCGAGTGTGGCCTTTCATCTGTGGGCCCGCGAGGTTGTCCTCCATCACTTTGACCCAACGAAGAGGAAGTTAATTTGACCATCAGGAATGATTCTTTTTGGTTTGTGCTATAAGTAGAAGTACATATATACCACGCGTCGAAGGGCGTATGTATAGCACATATATACCACGCATCATGAACCTCGCTTCTATGGGGACTTTCGGTTTTCGAGGGTATATATATATATTATATATTGTGTGCCACATCAAAGTTGTGCATTGCATATTCAAACATCACACCAAAACCTCTTGGGCCACATGCAGACGGGTACGTAGTCCTATATAGGATGCCCACTCGCGTGAAACGTACGCTTCGCTTCTGTGGGCCCACGATTTCGTCGTCCATCACTTTGACCCAACGAGAGGAAGGTACGTTTGACGAACAAGGAGGATTAATCTTTAGGAATGTTTTACTAGGTGTATGGTACGTGTCGAAGAAGGGGTGGGACCAGCATATACTAGGTGTCACATGAACCTCACTCTTGTGTGGGGACTTTACGGTTTTGAGGCAAATGCCACATCAAAGTGTGCATTAGGTATTTAAAACATCACAACCACACACCTCTCCATATATAGTTTTGGCACACATGCAAGCGATGGTGTTGTCCTCTGGCACTCACTCACGCGGTATCAGCGATGTTCCATCTGTCGGCCCGCTTGGTTCCATCACTTTCACCGACAGCGAGAGAGGTTAATTAATTTTACTTAGGAGGGGATGATTTTTTGTTTGTCTCACGATATAGGTCATGATGTGAGATATTACATATATAAAATAGCGCATGTGTACACATGAATCATCCCGCTGGATCGAAGGGGGGGCGAGCACACGACACTCATGAACCTCTTGCTCGTGTGGGGACCTCTGCGATTTTCAACGCATACACCACATCAATGTTGTGTATTGGGTATTCAACACATATGCATGCATCACACACCTCCATAAATATGTTCAGGACACACGCAATGCATGGTTGTCTTTGGACATATTCTCACTCGCTTGGTTATGGGCGGCAACGCCTATATATATTCATGGGCCGCGTGGACGTCCATCATTTGACCAACGACGAGAAAGGTTACCAGGGTGGATTCTTCTTCTTTGGTTCGAATTACCATATAGTAGGTCGATCATTTAGGCCTAATTAAGTTTGAGCGCATGCTACGCATCATGAACCCTCGCTCAGTGTGGGGTATTTTACGGTTCCAAACCATGGTGCCACATCAAATTTGCGCATTGGGTATTCAAACACCACACACACCACTTCCATATACATATTGGGCCACATGCACAGAGGGGTTGTCTTTAGACAGTACTCCCTCGCGAGGTTATCGGTGACAAGTAGCCCATATTTGCGGGGCCGTGTGGACGTCCATCACTTTGACCAACAACGAGCGAGAGAGGTGTAGAGACCAAGTTGGATTCTGTTGGTCCGTGTTACAATATGTGACACCTGATTTTGGCCAACTTTTCTTTTCAAACTTTTCTTGCTTATTTAAAATTTGAATTGTGTTGAACCTTTTATTTGGTCTTGGAAACTTTGAATCTTTTCCAAGAATCCAAAGCTCATCACCTTGCCAATACCTTGCCAAGTACCTCTAGGGACCTAAATCCCAATTTAAATCTTTCCAATAATCTTTCTTTATTTGGGAATTTAGGTCATCACTAGGGTTGTGAAGCAACCTATAGTTTGGATGGCCAAAAAATTCTAAATAATTCCCTAAAATACCTTGGACCCTATCTTGCCCCAATATCAAAAAATATTCATGGCCTAGTTCAAATATTTTTCAAAACAATTCATTTTTGTTCTTGGTCAGTCTGGACCTTTGTGAAGGAAGTACCTGCTAGGTTTGTCCAATTGCTCTAAAAAATTTGTGGCATGAGGACAACTACAAATGACTTCCCTCCACCAAGTTTCAGCCCCAGGAGATCACCCAAGTGAGCAGTACTTCAACAATCAATTCTGGACCAGAGTTGTAGGTTACACATGAACTACCTCAAACCTCAACCAAACCTCCTCAAACTTGACCAGTTTGGAGTCCTTCAACAAGGATCATCCAGACAATCTTTGGCTCCATCCCTAGCTCTCACCTCTCCAGATCCCTCCTCTTGCTGTAGGAACTGTTGTGAGGTACCCTTCATCTCAGATCAAACCAAGCCAAACTATGGGTGCAGGTGAAGTGAGTGATCGAAGGTCGTCATGTTGGACAAGATTTTCCACGCTTGCGTGGCCTCCTAGTGGCAAGCACCGTGGTGAGCACGGCGATGGAATGCTTGTCGCCGTGCTCTCTGCCGCGCCAGGCTCGGGTTCTGTCAGAGCGAGATGCCGCGCGCCGTAGTGGCTTGTCCAAGCGTGCCGACATCGTTCCCGTGCGACACCTAGCCCCTCCAGATCCTTCGCCCTTGCCGGAGAAGCCCTCGGGCGGCGCCACGACCGCAAGCACTGTGCCGCCCGTGCGGCCACAGTTGCGGTGCCGCTCGTCTTCTTCTCCCCGAGCTATCCCCCAGCGAATTAAATGCCTCTGCTCGCTCCGTCGCTTCGCCCCGCGCCACGATGGCAGCTGCCGTCCTTGCGCTAGTGGCATAGCCACAT
The DNA here is from genome assembly GCA_011799875.1 of Thinopyrum elongatum. NCBI lineage: Eukaryota > Viridiplantae > Streptophyta > Magnoliopsida > Poales > Poaceae > Thinopyrum > Thinopyrum elongatum. The sequence goes on from CM022303.1 coordinate 497,647,444, forward strand.
CGTCGCCGATCTAGAGAGATTGCCGAGCGCTCTCCCGCCTATAAATAGCCCCGCCCGGCTTCGCTGAGCTCCTCACCCCTCTCCCTCCCTCCCAATCGCCTCCCAAGCAAGAGCCAAGGCCGAGAGGCCTCTGGCCTCGAGCTTCGCCGGAGTTCCGCCGCCAGTTGAGCTCCCCACTAGCCTCTCCAACCCACCCTAGCCTCATCTGACTACGCCCTCGAGCTCAGTGCACTCCACTGGTGCTCCTCGACCTCCTGCCCGAGCGAATAGTCCCCGGAATCGCCACTCCGTCGACCACCGTAGCGCCCACCGCCAGAGAAGAAGGGCGCCGCGCCGTCTGCATCTCCGGGGGAGCTACGGGTACAGGGAGGACCGTCTTCGAGTGCCGATCGATCCCTGTCAAATCCTAGCCCAACCGCCGTCGCTATCGCCGGCGAGCAGCGTCGGTGAGCCGCCCCTCTCTCTGCCTTTCTCTCTCTTGTTTTAAACGGGCTCGGCCCCACCTGTCAGTGGCTGCGGCTGCGCGCACGAAGGGGTAAGTGGAGGCGCATTGGGAGTTTACGCCTTCGACGTGGCCTCTGCTGAGTTTTTCTGTTTTCTGAATTTTGTTTATTAAATAGAGTTGACCAGCCATTTTGACCACTAATACTTTTTATTAAAAGGTCCAATTGACCCGATTCTTTTTGCATTGTGTTCATATAACTCTTTATTTTCTGACCAAGTTTGGTATTTTTCCAATACTCACAGAATTGTTGGTGAATAAAAAGGCTTTAGTGACATTTTTCTTTGCCATTTAAAAATATTTTCAGAAGGAGATTCTGTGGATTTGATGACCAGGAGTATTTGAACAACAGCTGATCAAGGCAAGCCAGGACATCCATATATGAAGCATTTCATAGCATTGCATAATTCATATTCATTTCTTGCATTTAATTAAACATAGATAACTCAAGTAAAGTATTTAAATGCCTTTGTTAACAACTTAAATGATATGGTGAATGACCATGATTGCTAAGTGAAACTAGTTGGTTGATCAAGAGTCACCTGCCGGGCTTACCGTGCAGCCACATTGCGGTATGGGACGGCCTTGACTTGGGCTGACCTCCCTGGTTTCACCGGTACCTCCATTTGGGAGGGTTATGCGTGCGTGCTACCCTGATCAGGTAGACGGCGATAACCCTGTGAGCCCAGTTGAGTTTGTGCCGGCGTCCCCGTTTTGGGACAGTTTAGTTAGGCCACGACGGTGGCAGGTGTCACGAGGTGACTGGGGCCACCTAGAGCTTGAATCTGGGTAGGATGATTGCCGGTGGTATGATGGGAGAGTCAAGGGTCAGGCAGGTTTCGTTGGAGATGCTGGTCCACCCGAATGGGATCCCGAGGTCAGGTGCTCCATGGTGTGGGTAAAGTCGCAACCTCTGCAGAGTGTAAAATCTATCGAATAGCCGGTCCACGGTATTGGACAGCCCGACCAGACCTCTCTAGGTGATCAACCCTAATAACCATAGTAATGATGGAAGAACTTGTCTTATGAGCGGAAGTACTCGTGGCATCGAGTATTCCGGTTGTGAGACAACCTGGTATGAGTAAGTTAATAACAGTAAGTGAAACATTTAAGACTTAACAAGTTGATTGCCATGCTATATTTGTTGCATATTTGGTTGTCATGTGCTTGCGAGTACATTCAAAGTACTCACCTGGCGTATCATGCCAGATGCAGGAGAAGACTGAGACGGAGGTCTCGAAGGTCCGTGTGCGATGCCTAGGATGTGTCCTCAGCAGTGTCCCTGTGGATGGAGTTGCTATCAGATGTCGCTACGCAGTAGTCTTTGCTGTAGTATTCTGCAGTAATAACGCGGCCCTGATATGTTAGATAAATAATGTAGATATGTCATAGCACTAGACGTGCTTTTGGCCTCGATGATCATAATATTAAGCTTGTACCCGACTATATCAATAAAAGTTCAGCTTGTTCTGTTCCAAGTGTTTGTGTTTCCAGAAGACATGATCTCGGGTTGGAAACACTGGTAAACCGGTTCTCTGAGCCGGGGTGCCACAACGTTTGGTATCAGAGCCATGCTGACTATAGGACACCCTGGTAACCCGTGCTAGGACTGCGATAGCATAGGACCTTGAGTGTGCATCTGGCTGTTGCATTGATTGTTGCATGCCATGCCTCATGCATCATAATTCATTATGTTACTAACCCTTGGCATTGTGAGTGTAGATGGCACCAGTTCCATATCACTTTCATCATGAGCCCGAACCCCACACTTTTGGTTCTGCTTCGTAGCGTCTGGCTTCGGCTGTATCCCAACGGTGATGAACCGTGTACCAGGTGTTCCGGGAACAGTTGGGGAGTCAATATATGAGTACCATGCAGTGGCTTACATGACCGCGACTTCGGATATTGGAAGCTCTTCTCGCTCTTCCAAGGGCGGAGTGGCTTCTACTCTGGAGCTGGCGATCCATTTTGCTGCCATGAAGGCTATTAGACTTGCGCTTCCACGAGGTCGAGATGCAGACCCATCCAGGTTCTTCCATATCTCACTCTGTCGCCTACGACAGGGCGAGTCCTTTTCCACCTGTTGACCCGGCGTGTGATCATGCGGCTGGTGTTTGTCTCGCTATCTAAACGTCGGTTACCGTATGATCATCTCCTTGGCTGAGAGCTGTGTGTGTTCAGGAGGCACTTGTAGCCGTGACTCAGCACCTCCTTCTCCTGTAGTTCCACCTAGGTATCCACACCAGTTCACCTCGCGTGTGCTCGATACTCCTTCTGGTTTTTCTGGACCATCAGGCTTCGTTGGTAGCCGACTTGAGACCCAGCTGGTGGCCTCACTCCTAGCCACTCCTACTCCGTCGATGCTGAGGCGACGTGCTCTTTATCCCGCAAGGGAGAGCCGCTCAGCAGCGACGTCGCATTTCTTGACCCGGTGACTCACATCATCAGTTCTAATTCTGACTCAGGATCTGACGACGAGGACTCTTCAGATGGGCAGTGTTCATGTCACGATGCATTAGACTGGAGCTTGAGTAGTAATGCATGCATTTTGCATATGTCGACTGCCGTGTGAGCAGTCTAGCCATGATATTCCCCTACTAGCTTGCCATGATGATGTTGGGTTATCTTGTATAATATGTGTTCTCTTTATTGCCTTTTTCATGAATTTTCTCCGGTGTCATATTACGTATTTCCTTATGGATGTTGCTCATCGATTCGGTATTTGCCATGGGAACAAAATATGATGAAGAAAGGAAGTAGCAGTCAAGGCTGCGATGGAAAACCCCGTCCGTCGATCCGCAGGCAGCAGGGCAAACGCCCGAAGACTTACCACCACCACCACCTCAAGCACCAACCATAGATAAGATAATGAGAATGTTTGAGGAAAAGAGAAACCAAGACCTCTGGAATTCTAAAGGTATGCAGACAATAGTAGGTCAGAATATGGCAATGGGTACATTACACTATTGACCTTTTCAGCTCACAAAACCACCAACTTGGTCAGGCTGTGGATCTATTGAGGCGATGACTGGTTGAGAACCATGGAAAGAAATTGGACATCGCTCGTGTGAAGAAGCAGATAAAGTCCCATTTGTCACCCATTATCTCGAAGGCCCGCAGCCATAGTGGGACAACACCAAGTAATGTGGCCTGCTGGAGAAGAGATTTCCTGGGGAGAAATTCAAAGAGCTGTTCCGCAAGTATCATATTCCCACAGGTATCATGAAAGTGAAGCAAAGGGAGTTCCTGGCCCTCACACAAGGAAACATGTCAGTGGGAGAATACCTAAAACAGTTCAACACTTGGCCCGGTACTCCCTCATGATGTGGCTATCGAAGAAAGGAAAATAGACCGATTCCTCGGAGGACTAATCACGCCCTCGATGTCGTAGCTATGCATGTTGGACTTCCCCGATTCCAGAATTGGTGGATAAGGCCTCATTGCGAACGGAGAACACAGTTTGGGAATGATGATCGTAAGAGAAGTTCGAGCCCAAGAAGGACAACAGGGAGCAATATGCGCAAAAGTTGCACAGTTGGCATCAGGGCCATCGGAAGAACAACCTGTGTGGGAAAAATGGTGCAACAACAGCAAGCCAGGCAACAAGAGCAAGACCTTCGGCAAGCAGCCAGTCATAGAAGACTGCCGCCGCAACAACACCTGTTTCACTTGTGGCCGAGTGGACACTGCCAAGCAGTGTCTACTAATAACAGAAAGCAATCAGCTGACCACAAGCCACAAGTCAATCATCTTGGACGCCGCCCCAACCACAACTTCAGCCACGGATGCGTCAACACATCTCTGCCGAAGAAGTCTACGAAGCTCCAGGCATTGTCCTTGGTATGTGTTTGTCAACGACATACCTGCAATAATTTATTTTTGATTTGGGGCTTCCACTCGTTTTTTCGTGAAGTTTTTGCCACCTTGCACAAAATTTTCTCCTTCACTTTTGGACAAAATCATGGTGGTACAATCCCCTGGCTCTATGCTCAGAAACAAATATAATAATACAAGGGACTGGAAATCTCAATCCATGGAGTCAAATTCCCAGCTACCCTTGTTGCCATTGAATCCTAGACTGGACATAATACTGGGAATGGACTGGGTTGGCACCGCACCAAGGTGTATCAACTGCACCACCAGAACGGTGACATTGGTGAACCCCGCCCTTACAAACCGTCAATTTCTGGCCAGCCGAATGATAACAAGAAAGGGCAAGGCATACCAGACCACTGTACAGATATGAATCTGATCCCGGTAGTGGATGAATTTCTGGATGTATTCCTAGAATACCAGGAATGGCCCGATTGAGAATTGGAGTTCGCCATTGAAGTAATTCCTGGTACAGCTCCAATATCAAGAAATATTTCGTATTATGCCAGGCCCAGAGCTGGCAGAGCTAAAGAAGCAGTTAGACGAGTTGCTACAGAAAGGATACATTCGTCCAAGCATCTCGCCATGGGGGTCACCAGTATTATTGTCAAGAGAAGGATGGAAGAGTCGAATGTGCGATAGACTACGCCGCTTAACGAGGTACTATAAAGAACAAGTACCCGCTCCCTCGAATTGATGACTTATTCGACAGTTGAATGGAGCACGGAGGTATTCCTAAGATCGACCTCAGAACGGGATATCATCAACTGAAAATCCGAAAGGAGGATATCCCCAAGACAGCGTTCACCACTCGAATGGACTATATGAATTTACAGTTATGGCATTGGATGACCAAGCTCCAGCTACTTCATGAGCATGATGAAACAAGTCTTCATGGACTTTCTGGACAAGTGTGTAGTGGTGTTCATTGACGACATCCTGATTACTCAAGGATGAAGAGGAGCATAAGCAACATCTAGAGCTGTCTTGGAAAGATTGAGAAACCCGTCGCTTATATTGCCAAGTTCAGTAAGTGCGAATTTTGGCTGAAAGAGGGCGGGATTCCTTGGACATTTTCTGTCAGAGAAAGGAATAGCTGTTCATCCAGTAAGGTTGCTACGGTCTTGAACTGGAAGGACACCAGCCACGGTGACACGAAGTCCGTAGTTTCCTGGGTTGGCAGGCTACTACCTCGCTTCATTAAAGGTTTTTCTAAGATAGCCAAGCCACTGCCGGAATTGTTAAAAAAGAACCAAAGGTTTATCTGGATAGCCGAGTGCGAACAGCCGTTTCCAGGGTTAAAGACGAGGCTAACCACAGCCCCTGTCTTAATCCTCCCAGACATTCACAATAGTTTTGACATATACTGCGATGCATCCAGGCGTGGAATCGGATGCGTGCTAATGCAGAGGGGAAGGTTGTAGCTTATCGATCATGACAGCTACGACCTCATGAGGAGAAACTATCCCACACATGACTTAGAGCTAGCTGCTGTGGTTCATGCCCTGAAGATTTGGAGGCATATCTTATTGGACAACGATGTGAAAATACACCAGACCATAAGAGTCTCAAGTATATTTTCACTCAACCAGACCGAACCTCAGGCAGCGAAGATGGATTGAGTAGTCAAGGGACTATGATGTTGTGATAAACTATCATCCAGGGATAGCAAATGTGGTCACTGATGCCCTGAGCAGGAAACAAGCTGCTTGATGCATAGTTGAGGGTATACATCCGAGCTTACAAGAAGAGTTTGTCAAGTCAAATGGTGCTATGCGGCCCAATGACCCCGGACACGTTGGAAATTACTCCAACCTCATAGGAGGAAATCAAGGAAGCACGAAGTCAGATGAAGAAAGTCGGGAGACAAGGAATTAATTCAGCAAGGGAAGGCCAAGTCCTCTGTGTAGATGAATAGGGTACCGTTGGTGCGAGAAGCGAATTGTGTACCGGATCAGAACAATTGAGGCAAAAAATACTCAGGAAGCACATGAGTCTGAATATTTGATCCACCCGGGAGGGTACCAAGATGTATCAGGACTGAGAGAAACTTTTGGTGGTTGGAATGCAGAAAGATATAGCATACTATGTGCCTGTGTGACATTTGCAACAAGGTCAAGGCGCAAGAGCATCAGAAACCCGCTGGGCTATTGCAACCTTTACCGGTTCCCCAATGGAAGTGGGACGAATATGTATGGATTTTATTGTGGGACTGCCCAAGTCCACGAGAGGCAATGATGCTATTGGGTCATTGTAGACATATCACGAAGGTGGCTCACTTTATTCCAGTAAAGACCACTTTCAAACGCACAAATCAGCTGGCACAACTCTACATGTACCGGATAGTCAGTCCGCACGGAGTAACCAAGTCTATCACTTCAGATAGGGGTTCCCTATTACCTCAGCATTCTGGCGTACGGCTACATCAAGCTCTGGGAAACCATGGAAACACAGCACAGCGTACCATCCGCAGACAGATGGACAGACCGAGCGAGTGAACCAAATATTAGAGGATATGCTTCGGTCATGTGCTCTCTCCCAGGACCCAAATGGGAGGATAGTCTGCCGTAAGCTGAATTCTCCTACAACAACAGCTATAGGCAAGTCTCAAGATGTCGCCTTTGAGGCATTGTACGGACGGAAGTGTCGCCACACGCCTTGTGAACTGGCTCCAAACAGGAGATACTTGCATATTGGTACGGACTGATGCTCGAGGCTGAAAGGCAAGTCAAGGATATCAAGAGCGTCTGCGAGCAGCCAAGTCCGACAGAAGAGCTATTACGACCACCAAACACCGGGAAGAACTTCGAGCCTGGAGACTATGCTTACTTGCGAGTAACCCCTAATGAGGGAGTGTAAGAGGTTTGGCCCCGGGGGAAAGTTGGCCCAAGATATATCGGTCCCGTTCAGTGATTCTGGAAGGGCAGAGTCGCATATCAGTTGGAATTGCCCCAGATTGTCCGACGTTCATGATGTTTTTCACATCTCACAGTTAAGGAAATGCATTGCACCCCAGCCAAGCAAGCGGATATGAGTGAGCTAGAATGGCTAAGGATTTGACTTATTAGGAAAAACCTGTCAGGATCTTGGATGAGATGGAAAGAACCATGAGGAGTAAGGTGATAAGATTTTACAAGGTGCTGTGGGAGCACCACACTGGAGAGGGCTACTTGGGAAAGAGAGATTTTCGAGATCCGCATATCCATATTTGTTCCTTGAGCAACCGAATCTCAAGGACGAGATTCATCCTAAGGGGGGTAGGTTGTGACACCCTGATTTTGGCAACTTTTTCTTTTCAAACTTTTCTTGGCTTTATTTGAAATTTGAATGGTGTGTTTGAACCTTTTCATTTGGTCTTGGAAACTTTGAATCTTTTCCAAGTAATCCAAAGCCTCATCACCTTGCCAATACCTTGCCAAGTACCTCTAGGACCTAAATCCCAATTTAATTTTTCCAATAATTCTTTTCTTTTATTTGGGAATTTAGGTCACACTATGGGTTGTGAAGCAACCTATAGTTTGGATGGCCAGAAAATTCTCAAATAATTCACTAAAATACTTGGACCCTATCTTGCCCCAATATCCAAAAAATTCCATGGCTAGTTCAAATATTTTGCAAAACAATTCATTTTGTTCCTGGTCAGTCTGGACCTTTGTGAAGGAAGTACTCGCTAGGTTTGTCCAATTGCTCTAAAAAATTTTGTGGCATGAGGACACTAAAAGATTCCCTCCACCAAGTTTCAGCCCCAGGAGATCACCCAAGTGAGCAGTACTTCAAAATTCAGATTCTGGACCAGAGTTGTAGGTTACACATGAACTAACCTCAAACCTCAACAAACCTTCCTCAAACTTGACCAGTTTGGAGTCCTTCCAATGAGGATCACTCCAGACAATCTTTTTGGCTCCATCCCTAGTCTATCCACCTCTCCAGATCCTCTCTTTTCTTGTGTCAGGAACTGTTGTGAGGTACCCTTCATCTCAGATCAAACACATGCCAAACTATGGGTGCAGGTGAAGTGAGTGATCGATGGTCGTCACGTTGGACAAGATTTTCCAGGCTTGTGTGCCTCCCGGTGGCAACACCTTGGTGAGCACGGCGATGGCATTTGTCGTCGCGCTCTGTGCCGCGCCCGGCTCGGGTCTCGTCAGAGTGAGACGCCTGCGCCGTAGTGGCTGTCCAAGCGTGCCGACATCGTTCCCGTGCGACACCTAGCCCCTCCAGATCCTTCGCCCTCGCCGGAGAAGCCTCGGCGGGCCGCCACGACCGCGAGCACTGTGCCTCCCGTGCTCTGCACAGTGCGGGCGCTCGTCTCTTCTCCCCGAGCTATCCCCGCGCATTAAATGCCTCTGCTCGCTCGTCGCTTCGCCCCGCGCACGATGGCCAGCTTGCCATCCTTGCGCCAGTGGCATAGCCACGTCGCTGCGATCCAGAGAGATAGATCCCGAGCGCCTCCTCCCGCCTATAAATAGCCCCGCCCGGCTTCGCTGAGCTCCTCACACTTTCCCTCCATCCTCAATCGCCTCCCCAAGCAAGGGCCAAGGGCGAGAGGCCTTGGCCTCGAGCTTCGCCGTGAGTACCGCCGCCAGTTGAGCTCCACCACAGCCCTCTCCACCCCACCCCAGCCTCATTTGACTACGCCCTCGAAGCTCAGTGCACTCCACTGGTGCTCCTAGACCTCCTGCCACGGAGCGAATAGTCGCCGAATCGCAACCCCGTCGACCACCGTATAGGCTCGTCCGCCGGAGAGAGGGCGCCGTGCCGTCCGTCCATCTCCGGGGGAGCTACAGGTACTGGGAGGAAAACGTTGCGAGTGCCCGATCGATCTCCGTCAACTCCTAGCCCAACACGCCGTCGCTATCGCAGGCGAGCAGCGCCGGTGAGCCACCCCTCTCTCTGCCTTTCTCTCTCTTGTTTTTTAAACGGGCCCGGCCCCACCTGTCAGCGGCTGCGCGCGGCGAAGGTGTAAGTGGAGGCGCCAATTGGAGGTTTACGCCTTCGACGTGGCCTCTGCTGGGTTTTTCTGTTTTTCTGAATTTTGTTTTTATTTAAAAAGAGTTGACCAGCCACTTGACCACTAATAACTTTTTATAAAGGTCCAATTGACCTGATTCTTTTTGCTTGTGTTCATATTGAACTTATTTATTTTTGACCACAGTTTTGGTATTTTTCCAATACTCCAGATTGTTGGTGATTAAAAGGGCTTATGTGACAATTTTCTTTGCATTAAAAATATTTTCGAAGGAGATTCTTGTGGATTGAAGACCAGGAGTATTTGAACAACCCAACTGATCAAGGCAAGCAAGGACATCCATATTATGAAGCATTTCATAGCATTGCATAATTCATATTATTTCTGCATTTATAAAACATATAACTCAAGTAAAGTATTTAAATGCCTTATTGTTGACAACTAAATTGATATGGTGAATGACCATGTGTGCTAAGTAAACGTGTTGTGTGATCAAGAGTCACCTTCGGGCTTATCCCGTGCCAACATTTGCCAGTATGGGACAGCCTTGACTGGTCTGACTCCGGGCTCTTTTCACCGTACCTCCATTTAGGGGAGGTATGGCGTGCGTGCTGCCCTGATCAGGTAGACGCCGATAACCTTGTGAGCCCAGTTGAGTTTGTGCCGCGTCCCGTTTTGGGACAGTTTAGTTAGGCCACGCCGGGGTGGCAGTGTGTCACGAGGTGACACGGGGCACACCCAGAGCTTGACTCCGGAGGATGAGATGATTGCCGGTGGTATGATGGGAGAGTCACGGGTCAGGCAGGTTCGTTGGAGCAATGCTGGTCAATCCGAATGGGGATCCCGAGGTCAGGTGCTCCATGGTGTGGGTAAAGTGCGCAACCTCGCAGAGTGTTGTAAATCTATTCATAGCCGCGTCCACGGTATGGACAGCCCGACCCGACCTCTCTAGGTGATCAACCATATATAACCATAGTAATGATGGAAGAACTTGTCTTATGAGAGGAAGTACTGTGGCATCGAGTATTCTGAGGGGTTGTGGACACCCGGATATGAATAACAGTAAGTGAAACATTTAAGACTTAACAAGTTGATTGCCATGCTATTTATTGCTGCATATTGGGTGTCATGTGCTTGCGAGTACATTCAAAGTACTCACCTGGCGTATCATGCCAGATTGCAGGAGAAGACTGAGACAGAGGTCTCGAAGGTCCGTGTTGCGATGCCTAGGATGTGTCCTAGCAGTGTCCTGGTGGATGGAGTTACTATCATGTTCCGCTACGCTAGTAGTCTTCGCGTGTAGTATTCTGCAGTATACCGAGGCGCCTGATATGTTAGATAAATAATGGTAGATATTGTCATAGCACTAGACAGTTGTTTTGGCCCTCGATGATCATGTAAGATATAAGCTTGTACCCGACTATTATCAATAAAAGTTCAGCTATGTTCTGTTCCAAGTTGTGGTGTTTCCAGAAGACAGATCTCTGGTTGGAAACACTGGAAAAACGGTTATCTGAGCCGGCCGGGGTGCACACAATACGTCTTGGTGAGATGACTCCTCCCCCGAGTGTGTGTGTGTGGGGGGGGGGGGGGGGCTACTTCGCACTACCTGACACCTCGTGGGGTCGGAGAAGTCCGGTTAATTTGCGAGGCCACGTGCCACATCAAAGTTGTGAATGGTAGTTAAATATCACACCACCCCCTTTTCATACATATAGTAGGGCATCCGGAGGTGGTTCGTATGTGGTCTCACCCATTCGCGCCACAAGCACACATTGTGTGTCGGCACACAGCCCCACCTTTGTAGGGAAGCGAACGGGAAGTTTGACCAATATATTGATGGACTCCCTAGGTTGTTGTGTTACAGTGGGTGGAGTTTCAGACCAGCTATTGGGGGCATTGCATTCGTAGCTACGATTCCCTTACAGCACGACACGAAGTGGGGTTCGTAGGGGGTGGCTGGCTAGCAATACTGTGCTTTTGTGCGACAGGTGCCACATCAAAATGTGCTTGGGTATTCGAACATCCAAACCCACCATATTCAACATATATTTGGTCCACTGCAAGTGTGTTCGTGTTCTGACCATTTCCCGCGTTATTCTTTTTGCCAAATTTATAAACAGCACACGAGTTGAGATGCAGAAACCGTTGCGATTGGGGACGCAACAGACCACGGTTCGGTCAGACTACCAATGTGCCACGCCCGTGCCCCTGCAGGTCACTACACATCAGCACGGTTAGATTGGTCTCCACGAGGCTTGCGCCTCCCACTCTCGAAAATATCTAGTCCTCGTAATCTCGAAAATATCTACCGCCTGGAAGGTTTTATATATTGATAACACACGATTAGTATGTGCGGACCATGTGCGATGTTGTTACCCCGCTCTGCTCAATCCTGATTCAAATTTTAGTAGCCCGACATTTTACTCCCCTTTGCATCCCTCGCAATTCAAAAAATATCTGCTTGCCCTTGTTCAAAATTGTAGTAGCCCCGCCTTGTTACTCCTCCTCTGCATCCCTGCAATCTCAAAAATATTTGCGTCGCCCTTGATCCAATTTTCAGTAGCCCGGCATTTTACTCCCGCCTAGTAAAATTTTCAGTTGTCGCCGTATTTCCTTAAACACCACCGGGCCCCCCCTCCACACACACACACACACCCGAAAACCTCGCTCACACAGACACACACCACCCTCCCTCGCTCGAAACCATTGGTAGGTCACCGCCATCACCACCGCGCCACCTCCGTCAACCCTCTGCCTGTGTGCTGGGGAGTCGAGGAGCCAATGGCCCAAAAAGAGGGTTATATTACTCCGACGTCGGCGAGGTGGCCGCCGAGGTGTCACCCGTCGTCCTCCGCAGGCTCTTTATCGATCCGTCATCGCCGGTCGCTCGATCCGACCGCCGCCGCGCCCCTACACCAGGTTTGAGGACTTCCCCATCTCCCTGGGCCCGGCCGCCGACGAGGTCTACCTCGGGGTCCGGGCAGTCGGCTTGGGGGTTGGGATTCTAGGTGGTATCGCGCTATCAGATTAGATCGGAGACCCACACCCGCGGTGGCTCAGTAGCTCCACTACGACCAGAGCTCGGCATGGAGTACGTACCGCTGGCAGGTCCGCTACCACAGGCGCGGTGGCTAGGTCCAATTTCCCATCGGCACACGTCAGGTCTACCTCGTCCCGCCGGAGCCAGGGTGGTGAGCTGGCTATGGCACGGGCGAGGACCGCGAGGCATGGGAGTGCCTCGAGGTCGAGGCCGCCGACAGGCTACTACAAGAGCTCCATCGGCAAGTACCCGGAGCTCGTGGAAGCGGAAGCGGAGGATGATCTTGCCGGCGCGGAGGGCGGCGATCTTATCATGCTCTCCTCAATGATGATGCGAAGGCGGCGAGGACGGCGGCGCCGGAGGGCGTCGAGGTGGGCGGCGAGGACGAGGAGATCGACGTCGACGAGTGGAGGAGTGTCTTCCCCAACACCCCGACGACGGCACCGGCCTGGACCCGGCTCGCGGCACACCGTACCTGACGAGGAAGGATTGGCTCGACCTCCAATTTGACCGAAAGTGTTTAGTTTAGTTAAAATTTATGTTTTATGTTCGGTTATGCAAAACTATCTATGTTTGATGTTGAATGCATGCTACTTTCGGATGACATGCTTTGAACTTGATCAAGTTAAAGTTACAAACGGAAGTTTAGGGGATTCGACTAGAAAACGGCCAAAAATTGCTGGAGTATATATTACTCATAGGGTTTTAGTCGTTTAACTTTTGAGGGGATCGGCTAGAGATGGCCTTATGCCTTGTTTATTCATTTTTGACCATGTGTTGCTCTATATGTGAACTATTTACCGTGCAGTTCAATTTCATCAATAACAGCTTCAACAATACCACTATGAATTACGATACTTGGTTGCTGTTAAGGATGTTGAAGTTAACAACCTTTTCATTTTTTTAACAATAACTAGTGTACTTTAGACCTGCACAATACCAGTTGAAGACTATATTGTGCTTGTTTAAATGTTATGTCTGTTGCAGTTAACCACATTTCCAATTCTTGTTTTCTTAACTAGCGTGTTTAACCTGCACACTGAAGCTAGCATTGTAGATCATATTGTCTACATGAATATATTTGGTTTGATGTTTAGCCTGTGTGCTTAACATGCCTTTTATTGTACTCATACAGGACAATATATGAGAACAGCTGCTGTTTTCCATCGATATAGTTTCATCGCATTGCTATATATACTCACTGTTCAGGATATCGTAGCTGGTACCATATAGCCTGGGGGCTGATAAGGGGATTAATAGTCGAATCGGAGATTTCGCTGAATATATCTAAACCCATTTATCGGTAGGTTAACTAGGGTCATATTTAATATATCTGAGGCTAAATGCAACATTCATTGTACTGAATGACTAAATATGCAATCCCAGGCTACATAGCACAAGGAAGAGTATTACATTAATGTTTGATGATGTCAGAATATAATAATAAGATCTTTATATAATGGAATGGAGGGAGTGTTGTATTACATCATTTTGCAATTGTTGTTTAGCTTCTAATATTAAATTGGCGCTTTTAGGTACATTGTTATTGCCAGATCCACACTTGACCCTTTTCTGCGTATGGGGCAATGAGATATTCATGAACCGCATAACTGAGGAAACTAAAAAGATGTAAAATGGGTCAAAAGATGTCAATCGAACTATTTGTTTACACTTTATGCAAGACAACAGTGAACTGCAGGATGGTAAGTAAGAACTCTGTAGCTTCTTTTTACTGCCCGTAATGAGTTGTGTTAGATAAACATATCTGATTTTTTTCCTCGCAGTGGATCCTGAAGCAGTTTATAAATTACCTCTCAAACTACATGATGGCGGCCGGCCATCACAGGGGCTGGACTAGAGTCGTGGTGCCTTCTGCATCGAGGAGAGCACAATAGAGCATTCCGTTTCACCTTGTTCAGCAAACTAGAATGTCTTCGCCTCTTTCTTTACCATCTTTAATAGTACAGTATATAACCCTGGTTCATCATTCTTTATTTGGTGCTTAGTAATCTTTTTTTTGATGTAATTCTTGAACATATGTACCTATGAATCGAATAATGCGTTGGTGGTTTGAAACCTGATGGATATGAATAAGCTATAGCCTACTTTCAAATTCACAATTCGGTATAATTTTAAATAGCAGCAATTAAATTAGGATGAAATTAAGCTCTGCAGGTATTATGGCGCCCCCACGGTCTATAAAGAACAGCGTGTGTGATATACATCATAACCGTACCGGTTCACGGAGAAGAAAAGTGGTAACCACACACAAGTTGCCGTTTGCAAAGCGTGTGTAAGTGTCAGACACTATCACAAACGGTGAGGAAAACTAATGTGTGTGTAATTGTCGACCTATCGTAACATGGCTTACAATCATGAACTGTTTGTGATGTGCCGGGCATCGTATAGCTAGAGCCAGTTTGGTACGTGCCTGGAATGTGCCGGACTGCGCCTGGTTTTTAGGTAAAACCACAGAAGTCTGACTGCAATGGCAATGCGAGCACAAACGAGTTGCAAAGATGAAGCGTTTGGGGTATTTCGAGATATCAGAAACAGTTTATAGAAACATTGTATGCTATCAAGGCTCCCTATCCTCGGCGGTTTGGTCGTATGGGAAGCACCCCCCTAGACACACACTACTTGGCGACGGTTCAAATGCCGTTCACGCAAAGGGGTTAAAAAAACCGTTTTGTATAGCACCTCGCTTGTACCAGTGTTAAATCTTTGCCAAACTCTTGGGAACAATTCAAAATATACTTTGTCATATGAGAGTTGGTGCTAAACATGAGACGTTAGGCATCATCTACTCATGGAAGAAGACAGGAAGCCACACAGGGAAAGAAGAAGGTCTAACATGATGAAATACACCTTGTGAGGACAAGTCTTCAAGCAAGAGGAATTGGCAAAAGAGAAAATATGGGACAGACTGAGGGATAAAATAAATCAGAAGCACGATAGGAATGATCACAATGGGGAGGAAGAAACTCAAATCAGAAGACCGACAGAGGATTTTAAATGCCATAATTGCAGTGAACCAGGACACTTCAGATCTGAGTGCACTAAGAAGAGGAGTCAGATGAGAGAGGCACAATAACAATCGGTCCAAGCATCCGGATAATAGAAGAGGCCGAAATCTTCACTGATGGGTATGTCTCTGTTTTTGTTTGTTTAGAATCTATATTACTACTTCCTTGTAAAAAGTTGGGTGGTTTGATTCTGGATCCACCTCACACATTGCAAAGATATGGGAATTCTTTGTATTTTAAACCAATCAAAAGGGAACTAGATTGTATTAGATAGGAACAAATCAAAGGCAAGATTATACTAGGAATTGCGGAGATTAATCTGATACTCCCAGGTGGAGGACTATTACTCCTTAGAATATTGTATTTGCTCCAGACATGAGAAAAATCTCATATCGGTATCTAGACTAGAATCTGTCAGGCTTTGATGTTAACTTGGACAATGGAAAGTTAAAATATTGACTGAAAGGAAAAATTAAACAATCAGGGAACCGTGTAGAAGGCCTCTAATCTGTGTGAAGATATTCTGATATTGGGCTCTAGGACAGTTATGTTGCTGTGAAAACGCACCGTTGTAAGGAATATAGCCGGTAATGACAATTGTTTGAATCCTATCTGTGGCCATTTAAGGCTACGGACATATATCAAAGAACAGAATTAAAAGATTGTTAGTTCTGAATCTGAATTTTAAATGGAAGATTATGGAAATAGTGAAGCCTGCATCATGGGAAGAAAAATGATAGAGCTCCTTCCAAAGCTGAAAGATGAGGGAGCCCTAGCCATAATCCATTCAATATTTGGGGGGAAGAATGACAACACCCATGATAGGACAGAAGGTGTATTTTAAAATCATTGATGACTTTCCGATATGGTCTTGTTTCCTCTTAAACACAAGTCTGAGGATTTGACATGTCAAAACTTTATAGTGAAGGGAAAACCAACTAAATGGGAAAAGAAAAGTCCTTGGACCGATAGAGGAGGGGTACAATCCGGAATTTTGGATGAATTCTGTAAAGAACATGGCATAGTACACCACGACACATTACCTACAACACCCAAACAAAATGGTGTGTATTGTAGTGGAAAGAAGAAATAGGACGTTGATGGATTATGGTTCAATCCATGAGGTTACTCGGATTTACTGAAGTTTTTGGAGGGGAACGCATGCATACTGAGTTTAGTTGGCTAAATCATTCACCCTACAAATAGGGTAAAGGTCTGGCTCCTA